>CM034149.1:56239559-56258017 GCA_019776745.2 Taxus chinensis | reverse complement strand
CATTAAAATGCTTTGACTCTCGGGCTTGATATGATTTTCTATTTTTTTTCTCCCAAACATGCAAGGAACCAGATTTGACAGATTAGGGGCGGAAGTGGTTGGAGAGTTGAAGAAAGAGTGATCTACTAGAAGGAAGAGTTGAGTGTAGGAGATATTCAAAGAGATTTTCCCCTTGGGCACCTGGCAAATTTTTTACAAATCTGATTCTTGAAATTGTGATCATGATCATGGTGAGCACTGGTAGCACTCAATGTTAGGATTTCTGGCGGGGAAAAGGTGCTCTATTGTAAATATTATAAATGACACAAATATTTCATGAAAATGATTGGAGTGTTAGAGGTTGAAGAAAAATCCTAAGAGGAAAATTTGACAAAGCCTATCTTTTGAGAAGCCGTCTGAGAAGCCTATATATCTCTTTTGTATTAACAAGCCCAGATATTGTTCTAGAAACTTTCCCTCGCTGATAAATTTAATAAAACTCGAGTTACTTTGAGTTGATCTTGAGCAAAATGTGTTTGTTTCATTACTGAATGTCTACAAATATTTTTTCTTGTTTCTATTGCAATCTTGTATCAAAATATGTCTTAATCACACAAGTCTCAATCCTTGTGACATTTTAGTGGCATCTACAATCTCATTTCTAAGAAGAGCTTTCATTTGGAAGTGAAATAAATGATCTAAAATCACTTTTCTTCCATTTGTTGACATAGATTGTTTGTAAGCATATGGGTGTACCTCAGCCATGATTGATCTTAAATTTTGATGTTTTATTGGGTCTTCTAACTCAATCCTTTGTGTTAAAATCTCATAGATTGTGTGAAAAAGTGCTAATTTAGGCCTCCATTAAAGTACATATTCTAGTTAAAGGAACATTTTAGCTATTATGAAGTATTCTGTTGTCTAGACTTTCCATTTTGTAAGAGTTCTCAATGATTTGGAAAATCAAGTTCATTCTGCCTCACCTCCCACCAAAATTTATTTAAAAAACAAAAAATCCTACCCATACTACCCATGTTTGTCATGTGTGTATATAATTCATAAACTTTGCTAACAAAACATGTAGAAACAATCAAGATTCCAAATGTCTTTAGTAGCCTGAACCTTGCCTAGAGAATATCTCCACTATCTAGAGTGATAACTCGTAAGAGTTAAATTTTGTTGCATTGATCATATTTTCTTCAAGGTCTCTTTAACAGATTCATTAGGAAGGACATCTCCATCTCCTCCATAAATAACAAGCTACAAAAAGGGTTCTCTCACCTTGGTTGAAAGGCACAACCATAAAGTAGTGAGGAAAGATCAAATCCTCTTGAGGGTGCTTTCCATTTCTCCACATCTAAGTGACTAAGGGCCAGTTAGATCCCATCCCAAGATACAAAATGACTCACTATGATCTATCTATCTCTAAGCTTCTTGCCAAACCATGTGATGTTGCTCAGGCTTTGAAGGAGAATCAATTTGGATACCAACACCTAAGTGGAGTTGTTGCCGGGGACATAGTGATTACAGTTCATATTCAGACCCTAGTAAAACACTTCTTATATACTCCAAGTGCTTTGTGTAATTATTTCAGTTTCTACACCTAGTGCACTAGGTTTCATTGATAGATCTGGGTAAAGAAGATTCAGTTCTTTCCATTTCCAGTTTCTAGTATTGAAAGACATTTGACAGATCATATTTAGTGCATTTACACAGCTAAGGTTGAGATCCTTAGTGATGACTCCCTATTGATCTAATTCTTAATGAATACCAGTGTCTTAACCTCTGTTAAGTGAGATTTGTTACTAACCTTTGTAAATCTAGAAGGAATAAGATCTTTCTTTGCTAGGGATCCTACTAGGAAATTATTTCCAGAGCTAGGCAAAACAAAATCAGAAGGAAGAAAATCCTAGAGATTTGTGGGAAATCAACAAACAAGAAAGGGGATCTCCATTGATGAAATTGACTGGCCTATTATTGAATACTACAATTCAAGTTCTTCTAAATCAAGTAGCCTCTTTGTGGAATTGAATTCTCCAACTTGAGAGTGGCCTTCATTTGATTTTAAAAATTTAGCTTCTCATTCTGCCCCTGTCTTTTTAGAAGTTGATAGGGATTTCCAAGAAACTAGGCCTTTAGGGGATATCCAATTTGAAAGTTATACCCCTATGTTTGAACAACCCTCTGCCCCTCATCAATTTTTCACCCCTCCAGGGTCACCTCCTCAAAACAACATGGCCTTTCCCCCACCTAGACCTCCATTTTGTTGTAAATAGCTTTGGACCTTTAAATTTTGTAGGGATGGTTGGTTATCGAAATGCAGTTCCTTAAGAAGTAAGGAACAGACTGCCAAAGTTCAAAGGAAACAATGCTATAACTAGTGATCAACATTTAAAGCTATTTATCAATATGATGGAAGACTTCAAGATTGAACATGAAGATGTGTATACCATGTTTTTTATCCATACTTTGAAAGAGGATGCAAGGGACTGGTATAAAGCTTTTCCAGACAATTCAATTGATTCTTGGACAGAGATGAACAATGCATTTAGATTGCAGTATGGTGATAGAACTGACCCTAGGTTTCTTTTGATAGAATTTGAAAACATCAATAAGAATCCTAATGAGTCAGTGCATGATTTAAAAACAATATTTAATAATAGCTTGAGGATATTTCCTGTTAGGATAAAGCCATGTGATGAATCATATTTGGATCAAATATTCAGATGCATTTGATAAAAAGGTTGCTTACTACTTGAGGGACAAAAACCCTCCTAATTTGAGGTAGGCATTCACCATGGCCCTACAGATTGAGAAAAACATCAAGGAAATTGGAAAGCCTCCAAAAAGGGAGGGTGTAAAGTTGGTTAACCCAGAAAAACCCCAAACAAGCAAGGCTACAGATTTGGAAGAAGTTGTGAAGACTTTGGTAGGGGCTGTCAAAGAAATTTCCTACTAACTAGCCTAGGCTGAGAAAGGAATTGGGTAGAGCTCACAAGGTCAACACAAGCATCAAGGTCAAGACAGGTTTACAAATCACCAAATATCTGATGATAGAGGAAAGAGACCTGTTGGATTTTGAAATAGGCAGTCCCAGGCTAGAGAAAACAAAATGGTGCCTAATCCTTTGGCTGCAAGAGTTGTTGTTGTGGAGGAGACATATGTCATTGATTGGTGTGACAGATGTTTCATGCCCCATTCTCCATGTGAGGAATATCAATAGGAAGAAGAAGAATCTGATTATGATAATGATGATGATGTATGCATGATGGGTTGTTCCACAAGCTCAAAACAAGGGGAAACTTCAACTAAGGTGATAAGTGCCTGGAATGCTACCACTTTTTGGGATTGCATTCATAGGGTAGCTATTCTTCCTCTCTCTCATACTTTAGAAGTAGATATTGTACAATATTTTGAATTTCCCAATAATGACTTTGAATACTCAAGGGATTTAATGATAAAGAAGTATGATGGAGGAATCCCCTCTAAGGAAGATAGATAGTTATTGATGAATGTTGTGGTTTCTCAAGAGAAGGAATATAACATAAGAAGTAAGGTTATCAAAGGGGTAGGGCCTCAAGCTAAGCCAAAAGATCCCTTACTTTCAAACATTTCTAAAGAGGCTCCTAAGAAAGATACATCTGTCAAAATCCTTGCAGTTCCAAAAAAAATCATACCCCTCTTCATACCCAAGTTATCAAAAATTTTGTACCACCTAGAGAGTGTGTTAGCTTTCCTTGCAATGCCACCTTGCCAAAGTATTTCCCTTATGATATTGCCCAATTCTTGAGTCAAATCAAGATCTCAATTCCAATTATTGAGTTGCTTAGTATCCATGAACACAAGAAGAGGGCATTGTAGTATTTTAGACTGAAAGAGGAGAAGAATGCCCTAGGTCGAAACATAAACATTGTGGAGACTCCACCAGTCATTAAAGAACTAGAAGCACCACCAGCATTAGAAGAGCTAAATGAACCACCTGAGGTCTATTTGGGGACATCCTTGGTGGAATCTCAACTAAATGTGGATCCATTCTTCACCACTCTAATCATTAAAGATAGATTGCTACACAACTGCATGTTTAACTCAGAGGCATCATGTAATGTTATGCGCCTTGAATTCATGAATGAGCTGGACATCAAGGTAATAGAAACATATGGGAAGTGTACTGCTATGGATTCTAGAGAGGTTCTAGTGGTGGAATGTGTGAAGGGTCTGGTGGTACAACTTGTAGCCTACCCACGCAGAAATTTAAAATTTGATGTTGTCATTATTGACTGCCTAGCTAAGTGGGGCATGCTATTGTCTAGAAAATGGGCTCCAAGTGTTGGTGGGAGTGTCCAAATGGAAATGTCTTATGCTACCATTCCAATTGAGGGAATCCTTGTCAAGTTGTATGGGGAAAATAGGATGTTGCACCTTACTGAGGATCCTAAAAATGCATCCTATGAGGTATCGTACACAAGTGTTGATGCAGATAACTTTGTAGGATTTGCTGATGGAAAGGAGCAAAATATTGAAGAATGCAAATGCCTTGAACAAATGGGATCTCCTGAGACTCTATTGTTTGATGGAGCTTTCTCCAAGTTTTGGAATGGTGTTGGTGTTGTTGTACTTTCTCTAGGTCAAGAATTTTTATTTTTTTTTCCTTCAAACTCAATTTTGAGTGCACTAACAACATTGGTGAGTACGAGGCACTATTGTTAGGTTTAATAATTGCTTTGAAATATGGTGTTAAGGACATCATTGTCAAAGGAGACTCAAAATTAATAGGAAAATAAGTCAAAAAAGTGTATGCCACAAAGAATAAGCGAATGAAACAATACAAGCATGCATTTTGGGATTTCATTGAGATGTTTGATTCATTCAACATTGTGCATCATGATAGGAAGTTCAATGACTTGGCAGAAAAACTTGTAGTGTTGGGGTCTCATTTTGAAAATTGTGCAGTGTCCGCGTATTGTGAATATGATGTGGAAGTATTGACAAGACCCTCTATCCCTGACAACATCAAACATTGACAGGTATTTGATGATGATGCTCAGATAAGAAGATTTTTGTAGAACAAGGGGGAGTTTGCTAATCAATGCATTGATTTGGAGCCAATGGTATGTGCCACAGAGGGGAAGGAAACCTTGTTTGGAAAGGGAATCATCTAGTTAAAGACTAATAACATTCCTAGAGGGTTGGTTACTCTTGAGTCCAATTTTGATAATGTTGATTGCATTATTAATAGGTTTATGATAGCCTAGAGGGATATTGAGGAGCATGACCTTGGTACAAGGGAGAATACAAGGAAAATTTGGTTAGACAGCAATCTCAGCAAGGTGGAGAGGAAATCATCCTTCCAATTGTTGAAAGAGTATCAGCATTGCTTGGCTTGGACCTATTCTGAACTAAAAGCATATAGAGAGGACTTGTTTCAATATGAGATTCCCTTGGAATCTAATACAAAGCCATTCAGGTAGAAATAAAGACCCATCAATCCAATCTGATCTCTTAAAATGAAAGAGGAACTGAAGAAGCTAAGAGATGGAGGGATCATTAAGCCCATAAGATATTCTTCTTGGGTTACAAACCTAGTATCAGTAAGAAAGAAAAATTGTGATATCATGATGTGTGTAGATTTCAAGAACCTAAACAGGGCATCTATGAAGGATAATTATCCTTTACCAAATATGGAAACCATGCTGCAATTAGTGACTAGTTCTTAATTACTCTCCACCCTAGATGGCTTCTCTAGTTATAACCAAGTTGTGGTGAAGAAATAAAAAAGGATCAAGATAGCCTTTACTACTCCTTGGGGAACCTGTGTATATGTCAAGATGCCCTTTGGTTTGATGAATGTTGGAGCCACCTTTCAAATATCAATGGATGTCACTTTTTCTGGTTACATCAATGAGTTTATTGTAGTTTATCAAGATGATGTAACCATATTTTTGAGGAAGAGAAGTGATCACCTGCTTCACTTGGTGAAGATTATGATAAGATGTAGGGAATATGGCATCTCAATCAATCTAAAGAAGTGCCATTTTGGAGTCCAGAAGGAAAAATTTCTTGGCCACATTTTGTCACAAGAAGGGGTGATGATTGATCCAGAAAGGGTAGAGGCCATCAGGAAGGTCCAAATTCCAAGGACCAAGATAGGGATTTAGTATTTATTTGGGTACATAAACTTCATCGAGAGATTCATATCAAACTTTGTTGAGTTGACCATTCCAATCACTTCCATGTTAAAAAAAGGACCAGGCCATCAAATCAAAGGAGGTTGTCATCCAAGCTTTTAATTGGATTCAAGAGGCACTAAAGCATGCACATGTTCTAGCAGCTTCAGATTATAAGAAGCCCTTTCAATTCTTTTCCTTTGCTTCATAGAACATTGCTGCTTCTGTCCTGCTATAGAAGGATGATGAGGGGGCTGAAAGGCCAATTGCCTTTTTTAGTAAGGCATTGTAGTGGGCTGAGTTAAAGTACACTTTTATGGAGAAGAAAGCATTTTCCTTAGTAAAAGCAACAAAGGTTGTCAGGCCTTATAGTCTAGTAATTGTTGCTTATGTTCCCCACACCATGGTCAAGGACATCTTATTAGAGATGGAAGTCTCAAGCAAAAGGTGCAGGTGGGTGAACAAGTTGCAAGAATATGACATGGATATCAAAACCATGAAGCTGGTGAGAGGTTTGGGCTTGGCTAAGCTTATGGCTGAGAGAAACTTGCAAACTATTGAGGTAAATGAGGTAGAAGAACGTAGGGTAGATGTTTTAAAAACATTGATGAGTTTTGAGTGGTACAAAGATGTAATTTTTTATCTTAGACATTTGAACTGCCCTTAGTATTTAAGTATGAACCAGAAAAGAGCCCTTAAGTTGGCTTCCCAAAAATATGTCATTACTGATTATGGGATAGCTTGGAAGAATCCAGAGGGAGTCCTCTTAAGGTGCATTGCTGAAGAAGAAGCCCCCAAGATAAATGCTGATCTCCATGGAGGATTTTGTGGGGGGAATTTTGCTGCAAGAGTCACAACACACAAGATCCCGAGGGATGGCTATTGGTAGCTAACTCTTTTCAAGGATACAACTCGTTTGGTTAGAATATGTGAGAGTTGTCAGCACTTCTCTCGAAGACTGAAAGCTTCAGGCTCCCTTCCTTTACAGCCTATATCAATTGAAGCCCCATTCCAGCAACAGGGAATGTATTTCATTGGTGTGATTTCAGACCCTTCAAGTGCTGGCCATAAGTGGATTCTTGTAGCCACTGATTACTTTACTAAATGGGTGGAAGCAATCCCCACCAAAAAGGAAACACACCAAGTTGTCATGGAATTTGTGCTAAACAACATCATTTGCAAGTTTGGGGTGACAGTCAAGATAATAGCTGATAATGACATGAGATTCAGAGCTAAACCTTTGGCAGAAATGTGCAAAGAATATGAGATCAACTTGACATATGCATGTAATTACAATCCCTAAGGAAATGGAAAAGCTGAGTCCAGTAATAAAAACCTACTGAAGATTATCAAAAGAACCTTGGAGCTGAACAAGAAAAAATGGAGTGAACAGTTGAAGTTTTTTGTTTGGACTGATAGAATCATTGTTAAAAGAGCCACAGGAAAGAGTCCATTTGAGTTGGTGTATGGAACTTAGGTGCTACTACCCCTGCATATGCAATTATCCTCATATCAATTCATTCAATAACTGGAGGATCATGAAGTAAGTCCTTATGATGCCCGCATTAACCAGATTGTTGAACTTAATGAAGAAAGGAGGGCATCCCACCAGAGGCAAGTAAAGTTTATAGAAAAGTTGAAGAAGTTATTTGACAAGAAGGTTACTCCCAGAGCTTTCAATGTTGGAGATATTGTTCTAATATGGATAGTAGGCATGAAGATAAGGACAAACATGACAAGTTTGACTCATTATGGATGGGCCCTTACTCCATTAATATTATAATTGGTGAGCATACCATCTTCTTGAAGGATTTGGATGGTGAGTTGCTTGAATTTCCTATTAATGGAAGGCATTTGAAGAATTTCTCGGATTGATTCCCCAGAACCAAGGTGGACATCATCTATACAGTGTATAGTTCGTTGGTTTGTTTTCTGTTTTTCATATTTTTTGTTCATTCTGGCCCTTGGTGGCTTTTTTTTACTAGTTTCTGGTTTCTTTTTGGGGGATCACCCTAGTTTTGTGCTCTGTAAGATGAATCCTTTGCCTAATGGATATTTTGACACTTGGTCTAGCTTTGTTCTTGTGGCACTCGCAGGGAGTGCCCATCCCTGATTCGAAGCCAATGTTGGTGCTTAGATTTGTCTCACCCCATTTGACATTGTTTTTCCTCTGTCTACGTTTCTGAAACACTTTGTCTCTCAATGTGGGTTTTCTGAAAGCTTCTAACTCCATTAGAAATGCTGCTCATTGTTTGCAAAATCCATTCTCATGTCCCTCCTTGAAGAGGTCTCCGAGTTTGCCCTATTTTTACATTAATTTATTCAAAATCCGTGGGCTCTACTGTTTTTCCTATTTTTCCTCGACCATGGAAGCTCAAGAATGGTTAATCTATATTTTTATGCCTTTGAAAATCCAAATCCATGGTCGAAAAGATGCTTAGAACCATGATTCACTTATTTTGTTTCAAAATAATTTTCATCCTTAGCGAAAAATCAGGTTTTGGGCATGAATGGTGATCTTCTATATTTTGCCAGTTTGACAGGCATATTTTTCCTATCAAATTTATTCCTCAGTGTTTGGCGGTCACGTGGATTCTTTTGGTTGGTCAAGGGACAAAGCGTAAATGGTTTAACTTATCGATTTTTGCTTTTTTTGGCAAAAAGGAAAATTTGGTCCTGTAGCCCCACTCAAATCTGATTGGTTCTTTTGGTGCTTATGTGGCTTCTTCTAATTAGATGGGGTGCGGAAGGTATATTTTTCAGCATTTTCTTTTTGGCTACTTTTGCAAAAAACTTGAACCCACCCCGCGGCCCCGCCAGGCTCTGATTGGAGCAAATTTAAGAGGCAGGGAAAAAGTCTCACTTTGACCTCGTAGGAGGACATGTGGAAAAGATAATGGCAGAGATGCGGGCCTTCGGAGGCAAATTAGATGTTTTTACCTTTTTGAAAAATGGAGTAAGATTCTAAAATGGAATTGCACCCCCACCAAATCATTCTAAAAGCCTTAATGTTTTTAAATTTACGCCATAACGACACGTGGCGAGCCCGCGCTCATTCAAGGTCTCAACTTTTGGGGATCATCGCAAGATGCACCATTGTGACACATGGTAATTAGAAAAGTCAAAGATGCAGGAAAGTGCACCATCAGAGGAATATTGGATTTTTAACCTCTTTTCATCAAAAGGATTAAGATCTCAAGATGGCCCTCAAGCTTGATAAGGGAAAAGTTAAAGCTTGCTCCAATCAACAGTGGGGGTGCATACTCTTGGGGGAAATTTGGAAAAATTTCCTTTTGGGAGAAAAAAGATAATAATGAAAAAGGAAGCGCGGTTCTGTTGGGACCCACATTGGGACACGTGTTAGGACCGTTTCCTAAGGGTGGAGGAGCGGAGAAAAATGATTTTTTTTCCATTTTTTCAAAAGGTTGTAAAAATTAAAAGGAAACCCCCAAGCCTAGTTTTAACATTGAATCTTCCACATGGATGGCCGAAATTCAAAGTGAAGATTAACGGCAGTTGTGTGTCTGAATCTGATTTTCCCCCCATTTTACTGAAATGCTCCTAGAAGTGCAAGCCTTCATGATTTCTCGGTGTTTTCTACATGCTAAACATAGAGGAGAGTTAATTTTGATATCTAAGTCTGGTGGAGGAGATCCGGAGACGTCATTCGCTATTAAAATGGTGTGACTCTCTCGCTCGATATGGTTTTCCATTTTTCTACTCCCGAGCACGCAAGGAACTAGATTTGATAGATTAGGGGTGGAATTGGTTGGCGAGTTGAAGTAAGAGTGATTTACGAGAAGGAGGAGTTAAATGCGGGATATATACGAAGTGATTTACCCCCTGGGCACCTGGTGACTTTTTGTGGTTCTGATTCTGGAAATCATGATCGCAATCATGGAGAACACTGCTAGCACTCAATGTTAGGATTTTTGGGGGGCAAAGGTGCTCTGTTGTAAATTTTATAAATGGCACAATTTTTTCGTGAAAATGGCTGGAGTGTTAGAGGTCGAAGAAAATTCCCATAGGAAAATTTGACAAAGCATGTCTTTTGAGAAGCCATCTGAGAAGTCTGTATATCTATTTTGTATTAAGTTTGATCATGTCAAGGTGGTTGTAAGTGTACAACCATTGATAAGCCCTGATATTTTTCTAGAAACTTTCCCCTTCTGATAAATTTAATCAAACTCGAGTTACTCTGAGTTCATCTTGAGAAAAATGTGTTCATTTCATTACTAAATGTCTGCAAATAATTTTCTTGTTTCTACTACAATCTTGTATCAAAATCTTTCATGATCACAAAGGTCTCGATCCTTGTTATAGTGTAGTGGCATCTGTAATCTCATTTCTATGAAGATATTTCATTTGGGAGTGAAATAAATGATTTAAAATCACTTTTATTTCATTTGTTGACAGAGATTATTTGTAAGCCTCAAGGTGTACAACATGCATGATTGATATTAATTTTTGATGTTTTATTGGGTCTTCTAACTCAAGCCTTCATGTTAAAATCTCATACATTGTGTGAAAAAGTGCTAATCTGGGCCTCCATTGAAGTACATATTATGGTTAAAGGAACATTTTAGCTATTTTGAAGTATTCTGTTTTCTAGACTTTCCATTTTGTAAGAGTTCTCAATGATTTGGCAAATCAAGTTCATTTTGCTTCACCTCCCACCAAAATTTATTTAAAAAACAACAAATCATACCCATACTACCCCTATTTTCCATGTGTGTATACAAATGCATAGAATTTACTACCAAAACATGCAGAAACAATTAGGATTCTAAATGTCTTTAGTATCCTAAACCTTAACTAGAGAATGTATTCACTATCTAGAGTGACAACTCATAATAGTTAGATTTTATTGCATTGATCATATTTTCTTCAATGTGTCCTTAACAACTTCATTAGGAAGAACATCTCCATCTCCTCCATAAATAACAAGATACAAAAAGGGTTCTCTCACCTTGGTTAAAAGAAAAAACCATAAAGTAGTGAGGAAAGATCAAATCATCTTAAGGGTGTTATCCATTTCTTCGCATCAAAGTGACTAAGGGAAAGTTAGATCCCTTCCTTGGCTACAAAACGAATCACTATGATCTATTTTTCTCTAATATTCCTGCCAAACCATGTGATGCTACTCAAGATTTGAAGGAGAATCAATTTGGATACCAACAGATTCAATAACAAACCAAATCATGCAAATAAAAAACTAGAAAATTCCCCAAAAGCTATAGTAGTGGAAGTCTAAACTAAAATAAAACCAATCAAAACAAAGTACACAAACATAACACAACATGTACTATGGTTCACCCAAAGATAGAGATCTCAATATATATAATAAAAAGAAAAAAAATCAAGTATTCTCACAAGAGTACAATGCATCTCTCCAAGAGTATCTTCTCCTCCAGATATCTAAATGGATCTACATGAGTGCAATGCAACCAATATCTCATGTGAATATGTAAACAAGACTTCTCAAATGGGTGTACCAATGTGCAACTGTAACTATGCACCAAGAAGTAAGTCTCTCCTCAATTCTTGTGTCAAATTGTGTAAACAAGAATAAAACCTCCTCTATAATACTATATCTCTATGGATCAACAATACAACATGATATCATGGATCTACAATACAAGATCTAACAACTACAAGTGGATATAAACGAAGAAACCATATGTGCTTTGCATATTATGCAATCCATTACATTGACACATAAAAATACAAAGGAAATACAGTAGAATCCATTAACCTCTTCTCACCATTCAGATGTACCTACAATTTCCTTCTGTCCAAATTCTATAACATGGTGTAGTGCACACATTTTATAGCCTCAGTTATCTGCTGACTTCTTTATTCATATATATGATTTGATAGGGATTTTGACATATTCTAGACATTATGTTATTATTATTTGATCTTCATGGACATGTATGGTGATTTGGGCATGTAGCACCAATTTTGCTTGATTACTATGTTGGCACATTTTATTAGATGTTGTGGATACTAACATATTGCTATATTATTTGGGCCTAATTCATATATGATGCATACATAATTTAATCGCATGTCTTGATGATATAGATTTTTCTATTATTGATGAGAACACATAATAGCATGGGTCCATGTATGTCATTTATATGTATTACAATGGCTAACACATGATGAATTGTGTGAAATTATGCATGTTTTGCATTTACAATTCCATATTGATGTTATGATATCATAGATTTGGATGTTTACACTTGATAATTTATTGGGTAGGTTATTTACACTTAAATTGGGAAGATGTGTTTAATGTGTGCATTGAGTGTGCAGGTTATAGGGAACGGGAGAACATGGGTTTTAAGGCAGCTACAAAAATTGTGTACAAGCGGCCGATGAGGATAATTCCTAACCATGTTAGCTATGTGAGGCCTTATTGTTTGCTTTTATTGTTTGGGCACCATGAGTGACCCTTATGTGTAATGTTTTAATTCATGTAAAATTAATTGTGTTTATGTTGTTTTATTTTGTTAAGTAAACTAGGTTGGAGTACTTAATGGTCCCCCACTTACATTAAGTATGTATTTGTGTAAGTATGTGTTAATTAAGGAGGATTGGGGTCACATGAGCATAGTTGATTGGGCCCCACATCCTCTACATATGTGCCCAAATGTGCCAAACCAGAAATTGGGTTATTTTTGGAATTTTAAGTGACTCCTTTTAGTTTTGGGAGTTCACTTAGCATGAAAATAAGCCCTTGGACCCTACCTATAGGTAGCGGGGCTTAATTCCAAGACAGAGAGGGAGTTTCTTTCCCATTTAGTCTCTCTTTTGTCACCATCCATGTAAGATGGGAGTTTTGGAGAGATTTTGGTGGTAGGATCTTTTATCTAACTCTATGTAATTTTGCATGTTAGATCTTATATTTGTTTACGGTTGAAATTTTTGATTTTTTGCTCCTGTTGTGTATTGCTTGGGTATGTATTTATTATTTTCTCCATCCATCATATGGCTTGATGGGTTTTGGAGTTTTATTGGGGAAGAGGGAGGGATTTTTCATCTTAAACCTCATGGCTTGACGGGCAAGCCATATTTGTTCTTTTTATTCCTCTCATATGTTTGGAGGTGGGGAATGTGGTTCATATGGTTTGTGTGTACACTTATTATTTTCCTAGGTTAGATTGAAAGCAAGAAACTACTATCTAAAATACTTCCCTAACCTAGCTAGAAACAATAAGAAAGTACCATCAAGATGAAGAAATGAACAAGGCCTACATTGGCATCATAACTTGAAATAATGAAATCAAGCATAATGCAAATCAAGAACTCTATTCTTCTAATTGCCTAATTAAATTAAGTGGACCTATGTAGTCCAATGGAAATAAACGATATTTATTTGCTTTGATCCTTCATGGATGCTTGGATGTGAGGTTTTTCTCTTCAAGATGGATGGTGGAGGGGCTTGAGAATGGAAAAAGGCTTTTAGTGCAAGACTATGTGCTTTCCTTTGTAGGTGTAGGTAAAAAGGTAGGAGGAGGGCTCTTTATATAGCCCAAAGGATAAAGGATTCAACACATCCTCATGAATGTGGGATAAAAGTAAAACATGATTAAGAATGGATAAGGTTGCTTTATTAAAGGTAACCTTAGTTTAGAAGGGTTTAATTTATGCTTAGCAAGTCATGGGAGTTGGGGGGCTGCTTTAATTAATCAAATGTGATTAACTAATAGGTAGATGTGAGCTTATAGAAACCAATTAGAGGAATATTAGTATGATTTAGGCCATTAGAAGGGGATTAAATCAATTAAACATTGATTTATTGGTTAAATGGAAGGGAAAGATAATTAATTAATAATAATTAATTAGTCTAGGTAGAAGGAGTAAATAATTAACGGAAGGTCGTTAATTATGTTGTTAGTTGGATAAGCGACTTAATCGATTAGCGTATTGTAATTGATTAATGAAAACAAGAGGGAATATGAGCACTTTTGACAATATGTTGTCACTTTGCGAGAAAGGGGATAATTAGCACAATTTAAGTTTTTTTAAAATTGCTTAGGCGTAATTATAGGTGTCTAAATTTTCCCCTCTTTGGGGTGGTGTAAGTGATGCCAATTCAAAGATAGTAGACGGAAGAAAATTTTGAAGGGATAGAAGAAAAATTAGTAGGAGGGAGAGATGCTCCCTCGAGTGTCGATGGGGTGATGGAAGAAGTTGATCGATGATCGAAAAAGATGAGAGATAGGAAAAATAATGGGGACGAGGTAGAATGCCTCGATGAGAGAGAAAATTAGGGGTGAAAGGGAAGTGGTGTAGAAGAAATAAGGAAGAGGGGAGAGAAGAGCTTAGCCTCTAGCCATTGTTTATTTGCAACAAATTTGATGTCATCATATTGCCATAGGAACTACATCATCGGTCCTTATGAAAAATATAAGCATATGACAGAGGTAGAATGACATGAAAAGCCATACTATGAACAATTGTCCATGGCTGAAAGTACCAACTTCACGCAACATAAAATAATGCAATGCAATATGAGAAGGAAACAAGATCATGTAATAGGAAAAACAAGTACGAACGCACATATCCAACCCAAAATCAGTCAAGACAGTTGTACAAATGCTTTATTATCAGTGTTGAAGAGATCCACAAGTTTGTGATTGACGACAAGGGTTAAACATGATGCCACAAGCAAGGATACATGCAAGGGGAAATGACAATGAACATGGGGTCCATGAAAAGAGTTTGTGCACAATGAAATAGTACCAGGCAACAAAAGTACCCTAGAGTACAGATGAAGCAAGCAGCTAGCTTTGTGAATGGTTGTGAATCCGGTGATCCGCGAGTTGTATTAATCGGGGAAGATGTGAGACAAACCAACAAGATATGGAGAAAATACCATCCGTAAGACACAAGTTTCAGCCGTAATAAGCAAGTTACCATTTTTTTGAAGGGTTTTTTACTTTTTAGTTTTTTTAAAAAAAATTGGCCTTGTTTTTGGGTTTTTGATATATATATTGTTTTTATTGTTTTTTGCTTTCCGAACCATGGTGAACTGTAGAAGAAAGTAGAAGAAAAAAGTGAAGGGCCTAGGGGCAACAGAAAGTGCACTAGGTGGAAGAAAGGAGAAACAAAGGACAAATAGTGTCCTTGTTAAGTGGAAAAATTAAAAAAAAAAATATATTTACGGGAGTGGGAAGAAGAATAAAATTTGCCAGGGAGCAATAAAATTGCCCTCGGGAGAAGAAAGGGGTATCGGACAATAGAAATGCCCTAATACGGTAAAAAAAAGAAGAGAAAAATAATTATTTAATAAAAATAATTATTCCACAGCGAACAGAGGAGAAAACGGCGATCAAAACGGGTCTCCCGACCTTCCGAATGGTGAAAAACATGTTAATATACCCCCAAGGGAGGTAAAAACATCATGACTAATTCATTTTTACTGAGTAGTTGAGAACATTTTACTGTGAGGCTCTGATAGTCATGAGAACTATGGTGATCACACGAGACCGTTTGAGGCGTTCGGATGTAGTTTGGGGGTACCAACGACACGCGGATGATGGCTCCTTTGTGAGTATCGAAAACTTGCTCTTTAATTTTTGTCATTAATGCCTTAAATTAGGTCTTTAGGAGTTAAAAAACACGTAGGTGCACTTGCGCATAGGCACAGGTGTGGGATAGGGCACGCATGAGTCATTTTGGGGGAGCAGGCATCCGTTTAAGGGCGTAGGCGCCAAGTCAATGTGCGCATACGCGCGGATACAAATCACACACACGCACGCGCACACGAACACATGAGCACATGTGTGCACATGTGCACACGTCGGGAATTGGGGCGCACACACAAAAAGCATGGCACAGGCATGAAGAAGCTAGTGTACATACACAAAAGTGCACGTGTCCATGCATAGGCACTAATTTGGTGGTGCACATGCCAAAAAGGATGCGCAGGTGCTTGAAAGAGGGCGCACATGCCAAAAAACACACACACGCAAGCACAGGTGCCAGAAATGTGGTGCACACGGCCAAAAGGGCGTGCAAGTGACCTAGAGAGGAAGAAAAAGATAGGAAAGTGTCCAAAAACATGACACTTAGAATAACTTTTAGGATTTTTTGGTTAACCCTAAAAAATAAGATAGATATTTAGAGGAAATGCTAGAAACTAATGAGTGGCGTGTTATTTTATAGAGATGACTACGAGTTTTACAGATGTGGGAGTGTCACTTCTGGATTGTCGAGTTAGAGGGTAGTATGTGTGTTGGTTGGATATTTTGTCAAACCAAAATATGAGGTTCAACCACAGTACATGAGATTTAATCCCTCCTCAAAGACAGGTGAGGCTGCCTGTTTATTGCTAATCTAAAACACAGTAAATAATATATACAATATTCACACTAATCTAACCATTGGGGGTTGGGATGAAATCCCGAAATCCACATTCACATGATTCAAGGATATTGCTTTCGTACGTGAAATAGGTTAGAAACTATTACAGTGAAAGAAGCACGGTAGAAAAGAAATGGGAGAAACGTATTTTCTTTCGAGTAAACACAGAGCACGAAATAATCATACGAGTTTTAGATCACAAATATAGTGTCCGAGATAATTAGAAACACTGAGATTTTATGCAAAGAATAGCTCTAAGATCATGAACATAAGAACAATATCTTAAATAAGATATATTTCACAACACAAAGTCTGTAAAACAATATCAACTTCTATTCTTCAAAATGATTGAAAGATAACACAAAGTTTTTCTCCTTTCCAATAGCCTCTTAATGCTCAAAAAATTCTCGACCCTTTTGAATGCACAAGCATCCCTTATTTATAACAAGAGAATCAAAGCCAAAATAGGCCAGATCCTGAAAAGTAGCATGTTTTAACTAGAGTTTCAGCTTTGCATGATTCTCACGCAGGAGATCAAGTCGAAGTCTGAATTAAAAATACGATAAAATGGAAATAAAAGATGTGTCATTCTAAAAATAGAAATGACATGAGACGCTGGAGCTCAATCCGAGTCATCATCTTTTGATTCTTCTCCTTTCTCTTCCTCCAGCTGAGACTGTTTGTTCCGGAACTCCTGGAACTTCCGAATAATGTCTTGCATTTCGTTTTCCTCAGGTGCAGTGGAAAGATCATTCCACATTTCGCAGGTCTCATGGATATCACTGACACCGCCGGGAAGCTTTTTTAACCTCTTGCTGAGCTTTCTTAAGGCCTCCAACGTATGCTCAATCCTCACAAACTGACCAATGACTTCAAGGTCGAATCCATCTACAGGTTCATGCTGAATAATCTCTTGGACTTGTTTGAAGAGATCATCTGCTGATAGGGCACTTGATTTCCCAACCGACATCTTTGGACAAATCTTTAGCAATTCTTCCTCCAGATCACTTTTCCCATCGATCAATTTATCCCTTGATTCTCTCAACTTGCTGCAGGCTTCGTTGAGAATCTTTACTCTGAACTTGATGCCCTTGATCAGCTGAAAGTGTTTATCTGTATGTGGAAGAACGCCTTCTTCTACCAAGAGATGTGCTGGTATTTGCTTTAGCACTTGGAGAGCTTCACAAGTCAAATCAAGCTGTCCAAGTTCTTCAGTGAATTCCTCATCCATCTTCTCTCCTTCCTTCTGAATCTCTGCCAAGGACTGATGAACTTTCACCACGTCTTGAATTACTTCCTTCCCTTGTTGGAGCAACTTTTGGATCCATTCATTAACCACTCTTCCTTTTCTGGTAATCTTCTCAATCGTAGGCACTGATGAGAAATTGAATCTGGCAGAAGCAGAAGCAGATGGTATGGATTCCAGGGGTGTTGAGAGTTTAATCAAAACCTCTGTCAACTGCTCCACTTTTTTCTTAAACTCATCTCTGCTGATCTTTGTTTCTTTCAACTTTTGGCACAGCACGTCTATGGAAGCCCGTGCATCTTGTTGCGCTCCTTCTGTTGGTACTTTCCCTAGAGCCACCTTGGTGATCTGATAATCAGCAGCTGTTACATCATCCCTAGTTTTGTCAGCTGAGGGAGTGGCGATCTCTGCGAACTTATCTCCTGAAGCATCTACCAAAACTCTTGAAACTGTTTTGGGTTTCTTGGCTGATTTCACAGTAGAAGTCTTGAGTGAGCTAAAATCAAGGGGTGGTAGGGGTACAATCACCTTCCTCTTCCTGGGAGTTTTCTCAAGTAACCATTGTGGAGTATCAGAAGGAACTGCTGATGTTGTAGTAACTAGTAATCTACTCTCAAGAGGAGAAGATTCTACTATTGGAGGGGGAACAGTAGTCAACGTGGTAGTAGGTGCAACAAAGAGAGGCACAGCGT